>JAPWTK010000287.1:0-35000 GCA_029963805.1 Aromia moschata | reverse complement strand
GCATGCTTGTATTGGCTTTAGCGATAATAAGTTTGATTAAAATTTTTTTTTTTTTTAACAAGTCCGGGTAAATTTTGATCAGAGTATTATTGTTGACAAAACTATACAAAAGAGTAAATTGGCAGGTATTAGTAAAATAGTTTATTGGCAGACATTAATTTATGAGTTTTCATTGTATGTAGAACTACACAAACTTGAAAATGATTTGAACGCTCTCTACACTGATTGGAACTAACATCAAGTATTTAGAAGTACGTAAAGTGCTTGCAGAGCGTCCTGTGCACTTACAGTTAGTTGAGTAAAGTTTTGTTGACTCTTCGTTGCCAACTTTGGTCAGTGAGCATTAAATCATTGCCTTCAAACTTTTTGGCTGTCTATTTACTGCAAGTTTATAAAGCAAACCTGTAGATATTGTATCCACTTACAGTAATTGCTTGTCTTACTCACTTCAATTATGATAATTTGTTTTGTTTCTACGCTCTACTAATCGAATTATTCTGAATACACCGTAATATTATTTGAGGACACTGATATAAACACCACGTGACAAAGAAAAAATGAATTACTTCTTTGTTTATTCAGAATGGTTATTAAGACTAAAGGAGTGAACAGACACTTAAGTACTTAGGTTATAAATAATGCAGAGAGGTAACTGATTTGCGAATTGTTTTAGTTATAAGGTTTTAATAGTTATTTTATGCTGGAACCTTCGGTGTAGAAACAAAAAACTGGATGTGTTTCACGAAACACCGAAGTACTATACTTTTCTCGACGCGCGTTCCGCCAACTAAGCTGGCATCTTCAGGAGAAGATTCAAACTAAATTCTTACTTACGCACTTGCACTATTTACACTTCATTTGTCGTCACAGTTCACTGAGCAAACAGTGGACTGTAAAGGATTGGACCATTGTATCTATTCACACTACTGTGACATTTAATGTCTAAACTTGCAAAAGCATCCAACTATCTACTGTTTGTTACATTTCTAATTAATTTTAAATTATTTCTGTCTATCCTATGGTTGTTGTCAAAATCTTTTTTGTTTGCCCCGTATACTTTTGATCACAGTCTTTACAACTTATTTCGTATATTTCTCACTTTTCGTTATTGTCGATTTTGTCTTTCGGGTTGCCCAAAAGCGTCTGTAGTTTATTTTTAGAATTATAGACCAAACTGATAATAATATTTTTAAAAACTGTATCTAATCCGCGGGTGAATTTAGGTTCACATGGTAACGAAACAAATTTCGAATTGTCAGTATCTCTACGAAAAATCGAGGAATTGTACAGGGATTTCTTAAATGTATGCGTCCATATTAACTTATCTATTAAATGAACTGAGAAACCGTTATTCTTAGATATATCCTTGATTAAATTTTTATCATGTTCTAACCTCTCTTTAACCCTTTGCTTGGTTTCCACAATCCATTTATTTGATTTAACGCGTTTTAACAAATAACAAAAACAAGAACTTTTTGACGTACCAATAAAATATACTGCATACACGAGAATAACGGTTTTTCCACAATTATGAGAATTTTTGAGAAGCACGGTACTTTTCCGTAAGGGAACAAAAAATTCGTTTGATAACAAGTGATGTAATATACTTAAGAGGCATATTATACTAAAAAGCGTCTTCGTTTTACGACATGCCATATACATTTCAGTTGCTAGAATATCAGACACAAGTGCTGCAGACAATTGATTATATACTTATTGTTATTAATGGGCATGAATATACTACGACATAAGTTAGAAAGTTTAAAAAAACGGGAACGACGAGGTTAACAAAAAACTTTTCTGAAATCTAATAAAACAAAGCTTTGCTACGAAAAAAACGCTCATACTAAAAGAATATCTAGTTCCATATATAATACATATATTATTCCATAATTAATTGGTATGACGCATATGATCCTCATCAAACTTATGATTTTTATGACGTTTATGAATAATAGTTTATGACCTAAACCATTATGACCTAAATGGTGTTTATGACCCACATGATCTGTATGACCTTTATGATTTTTATGACTAATATGGCATTTATAACCAATGTGACTTTTATAACCGACAGACAGACAGAGATTTTGTTTCGACTAAAATCTCGACGTTTCAGAACATTTTAGGCCTATTTAGTGAATAAAAATTAAACAAAAACCATCGATACTATGCTTCCATTCCACTATCTAATCTATCGAAGTAGTAAATTTTGAAAAATAACAGGAATAGCGTGCATTGTTTGAATTACATGTATATACCGGAGAAAATATTTGTAAACTTTATTTTTCAACAAAAATTGCTATACACTAGTTTTGTCAGATACCGAACACAGTGCCATCGTTGTATATTCTGCTAAAAAATATTTCTAAAACTCCTCAATTTTCGACCTCTTAAAAATATTTCATTAAGCCTTGGATTGCATATTATGAAATACACTGTCCTGGAAAAAAAAAAGTTTTTTTGTGCCTTACATGTTCATACCAAATGAAATTGTTCAAATTGAATAATAAATAAAAAACATTCAGGGGTGTACTAGCTCCTAGGGGGTCTCACTATATGATATTAAAAAAAATAAACTGTGTTCCAGCAATTTTAACAATTTGAAAACGAAAACGTGAATTACAAACCTCGATAGACACCTTTTATAGAAGACGGGGATATTTCCAAAATGACAAAAAACTATAATTTTAGAAATCTATGTCAAAGGACGCCTTTTGTCAAAAATATATGAAAAAATACATCTTTCAGATTCACCGTATCAAGTGCTAACAGCCACATTTTTTTTTATTTTGTAAATGGATTTTTTTCATTTTTCCAATTTTTTAATTTTAATAATTTAACATTAGTATTTTACCAGATTATATGAAAAATAGTAAATTTGATACGGGAGCACTTCAGCCATCCTATTCGGCCATACTATATTTCGTATTTTACTGACTGTGTTTTTATTTATGATTTGCAAAAATCAAGAAGGCTAGAAATAAGGCGACATATTAACGCGAGGGGCTCGAATACGTCCGCTTCCAGAGCCGCTGTAAGCAGTATAGTTCTGTACTAATCTGTGTGCGTTAGAATCCGTGTGAATGTCCGTGGTGCGAGCACAGTGACATGTGGCAGACACTCGGTATTTTTCGTTAATTTGTTGTTATCTTTGCAATTACAAATTCTCGTAATTATCAGTATGAAAATGTACTAAAAATATATCATGTTACGTGCTTCAACGTTAACAAAATAACAAAGGGCAATATTTCGTTTCATACATACATCAGTAATTTGAAATAAGGTCCGGTTATTCTGACGTTTCGGAACGCTTCTTGTATCACACAAGGCGACACAGCACTTTCGAACCATATTTATTAAACATTTGTATTGTATTTTTATTAAAGCCAAACAGCATGTCTCGTATGCATACGCATTGACAGCCTACATTCATAAACAGTCACATGTGGTCCGCTGCTCATCACGTGACTTTCGCAGATCATGTGACGTCGAGCACAGCACTGCTTACAGCGCCTTCTGGAGGCGGACAGATATGAGACCATGACACCGAACGACTTCGGTCTCCTTAGTTCTAGTCTTATTAGCAAAAATATTGGATATGGAAACAAAAAAAATATCTAAACACACAGATAAGTTGATATTCTGCTACCACAATTCTTACGGATCACTAGAGTTGGCCGAAACGTCCGCGGGACATAGGCGTACGCATCATAATATATAATTAATTACATAGTAATATAAAAGTGACTAATATTAAATATAGTAACGAAATCAATAAATTCACACTTTCTAACGATATGTATCTGTAAAACTTACCCTCTAAATTAGTTTGACGACGTAGCCTGATTAACAGTACTGTCGCGAACTAGTATAGAAGATTCGTGAAAACTTTTAGTCCGGGAGCCAGGTCAAAATTTGGTCAATTTCTTCTCGAACGATAATTAGTGAAACGCATCAGGGAGTTGTATCATAATGCCTTCTCCTGGTGGAAGCGGGGTACCTCCCATGACGAAAAAAAACATTTTTATCATTTCCTCCTAACTAAAAATTTTCAAACTAACTAACCAAACTTAAAAAAAAAAGTTAATAATAAAAACGTTGTCTAGAACATAAAAAATAATAAAATATCTTACATTACTAATATTAATAATTTTACTTAAAATAACTTAAATAAATTAGGACATCTAATACTTATAAAATAATAAAATTTCGAAAATATTAAAATTAATTAAAAATATCTAAATCTTTAACTAATAAAAATAAAAAATTAATAAATAACAATTTAATTAAACTTAAAATAAATTCATTTTAAAAAAGATGAGTATCTTACTTTAAAATAACAGAATTAAACATTTTAAAAATTTATATTAAAACTTTTAATAATAAAAAATATAAATAGTCAGAAATTCATTCATTAAATACTGATTTTATTTGAGTAAGTATACATTCACAGTAGCATATAAGCTATCATCAGGTAAATTTTTAGTTGAGTGGAAATCATTGAATATACCTATTTTTTTTCATGTTGAAGCGACCAGCTGACGTATAATACATGTTATAGTCAGCTGACTTTTTTTTTCTTCATGATATTGGATTAGCTATAGTTTGACAAATTTTTAGTCAGGAGGAAATGACTAAAAATATTTTTTTCTCCGTGCGTGGGAGGCTACCGCCGCTCATCCCACCCGCGGAATCGCAGCTGACGTTCACGAGGCTTTATGATACAACTCTCTGATGCATTTCACTAATTATAGCTTGAAAGGGGTTTAGCCATGAAAATCTGTCACTGGCTCCCGGACTATTTGTAGCATCAGATAAATTTGTCTTAATTTGGTAAAACCGGTGTCTTTCTTTAATATATTTTCGAACTTATCTCTAACTGGCTCATTTGCGTCACCTATAGCTTGTAGCAGCGAATTTATTTCGTTCACTATTTGTAGTGACTCCGCTAGACACCGTACTGTTCTGTAATTTTTGTATTGCGTCATACATACCTTTATAGGTACTATGAATAGTTTTTAAAGCTGTTTCAACGCACATTTTGGAATTAAATTGTGAAATAACAGCTTTTATTTGCTGGAAATGTCTGGATACGTAACCACACCCGTGTTTTTTTAATGAACTTTTAATACACTTTAGTAAATCACTGTGTACAGTTGGTAGATAGTTACATAATACGTTAGGTTTGCGACCTGATAACGGCTTTTCTGGAACGTATTTGTTCCAGAACTCACCAAATTATACGTTTTTTTTTATTAGACGAGTACATTCAGGGTGACAATCACTTAAAAAGCATTAAAAGTAAGTCGAACATAAACTGAGTTCTTAAAGGCATAGCCACTTTTTACAAGCTTTTATTTAACTTGCAATGTATGTTTGTTTGTATGTATGTTCGCGTCAAATCTTGCAACTGAATTTTAAAGTAATTATCCTCAACCGATTGAGATACAATTTTGCATACACGTTTAGTTTGGATGACAATGCATGGTTAGCTAAGTTATTGTCATTCTAAATTAAAAATGGCGGACGGTCTAAGATGGCAGAATAGTTATTTTTGCGCACTCCCATGATATAGGTATCAAATGAAAGGGTTTCTGAAAGAAATAAAAAATAAAATGAATTTACTCTAAATCAATCGGACCCTAAAGTTTTTTTTCTCCCATATATATGGGTATCAAATGAAAGGGTTTGCTGATAAGAATACGAAAAATAAAATAACCACTCTAAATCCAATATGGCGGACCGCCCAAGATGGCGGACTAGTTATTTTTAAGCACTCCCATAATGTGGGTATCAAATGAAAGGGTTTGGTAAGAATAATACGAATAAACTGACGTCTGCGTTCAACCCTTCGAGGAGATGGTGTACTACTTCTCGGCTAAACATAAGACTTAGCGGGGTCGTGTCTTAACTATATCCCTAATCTATACCCTAGGCAAATTCTAGCAGCGGTGAAAAAAATTCAAAATGGCGAAAACAAGATTGCCGCCATACCAATTTTAAAGAGTTATACCTTGGTATAGGTTAGGTATAGTATGAACAAGTTGAGAAACATTTAGATACAAAAACACGACGATAACTAAAAAATAAAAAATAAATTAATATTTTTTTAAAAAACAAGCTTTTATTTAAATGCTCTAAAAAGAAGAAAATTAACTTTAAATTGAATCAAACCCATCAATTTATTACATTACACAATTTATATGATATAAAAGCTTGTCACGAGATTTACTTGTATAGATAAACAAGAATGTAATAATTATGTAACTTGATCTTGACATAAGAAAATCTAAGAAAAAAAGTATGTATTTTATAAAATAGGTAAATATATCTACACAAGTCAATCTCGTGACAAGCTTTTATACCATATAAATTGTGTAATGTAATAAATTGATGGGTTTGATTCAATTTAAAATTTATTTTCTTCTTTTTTAGAGCATATTAAATAAAAGCTTGTTTTTTAAAAAAAATATTACTTTATTCATTTTTATGTATCGTCCTTTTTATGTGACGGCTATAATCGCATTTATCTCTACACAGCAGTTTTTACAATTTTTACAGTCGTTTTTACACCACACAGCAGTTTTTACAGTTACATACATATTTTTACAACTATCATTTCTGCTCGAAAAGCAATATAACACACCTTTAAAAAATGTGGTCCCTAAAGAAGAAACTTTCGTTATTTTAAGGACGAACTCCGTTATTTTCGTTTCGTTTTGTAATTTCGTCTGTAAAAAAGGCTTCCAAAAATCTGTTTTTATTAAGAAACTTGGCTACCCAAATCACGCAGACATATCATTATCTACTCACTGTAACTGTGATTTAATACATTCAGTTATAGCATATGCTTTGTTTGTTTGGGACCATTCACCACATTGCTCCTCTGTTTTTGTAATGATGAAAAAACTATTAGAATTATTGGCAACATAGGTTATAGAGACGATTGCAAAGAAATGTTCAAGAAATTAAAAATACTGACCTTACCCTCCCTATACACACTTCAATGTTTGCTACATATTAAAACTAATTTACATCTATACAAGTCTCGGAATCTAATTCCTGAACATCAGACCCGAAACAGAAATAACATTGATGTAAAATACCAACGCCTAATAAAAACCAGAAATCAAATTATT
The DNA here is from genome assembly GCA_029963805.1 of Aromia moschata. Classification (NCBI taxonomy): domain Eukaryota; kingdom Metazoa; phylum Arthropoda; class Insecta; order Coleoptera; family Cerambycidae; genus Aromia; species Aromia moschata. The sequence continues at coordinate 27,858 of JAPWTK010000287.1, read as the reverse complement.
ATTCGGTAAAACTTTATAATGCACTACCCAGTGAGATCAGAAACTTAAATTTTGACCAGTACAAACGATTCTTAAAAAAAATGTAACAGAACACCCTCTTTACGAAATTAATGATTTTTTTCTTTTGGATTTTAGTACCCTATGATAACTCTAAAACTTTCATTTTGACTAGTAGTGATATTCGTTTTTGTATATATTTTTTATTTTGTGCTTTGCGTTATTTGTATTTTATTCTCGTATTTTTGTTATTTTTATTTATAAAATTATATGACTTCACCTGTGTAAAACACATTTATAAGTGTATAGCACCAATATGTATTTATAAGTGTATAACACCAATAAATTATTTATTTATTTATTTATTTTTTAATACCATTTATGTGCAAAAAGTCTCCTAGAAACACGGGTTATATTTTTCGCAACTCGACATTTTTCTCTAATATTCAGATGTTTAATGATATAATTATTGATGTTAACCCTAGGTCAAATGCCAACAGAAGTTCTGCTGTTGCACGCTATAGAACGTTTCTAATTTTTTCAGGAGGTAGATAATATGCACGCTGAATATAATTCATGTTATTTTATATTCAAATATTATTATTTATTGCTATTAGCAAATCACGTGCGACAGTAAAAAGAGTGGTACTACCATGTTGTTAATTTACACACTATAAGTCAAAATTGACCTTTACTCGAAGATGATATACAGCACCATCCATAATTAATAGGCCAGGCCCGTTGTCAAAAATACCTTGTTTTTTTTTGCCAAAATTAGTTACAGCACGAAAATATACATAAAAAATCGGAAAAATTCCGTAGAATTGAATAAACTACTTTTCCCGGGCTGAATTTCGCCTCGTCATATTCAAAATGGCGTCCAAAATTATTAAAACAAACAATTTAAGCCAAATCCGACTTAATAAATAAATAAATAAATTTATTATTGCAAAAAAACAGCTAAAAACCGCGAATTTTTCAATTGAATCTTATATCTTTGAAAAATATATAATATTTTTTCATAAAACTTGGGGAATGTACAGGGTTTGAGTGGAAGAGGCAAAGTGCGGAATGGCACACGTCGAACTCCCCTCGCCTCAAGAAGGCCAGGATGTCCAGGTCAAAGATCAAGACAATGCTGATTGTCTTTTCTGATTGCCGGGGATTGGTCCATCATGAGTTCGTTCCGCAGGGAACAACCGTAACCGGAAAGTTTTACGTCGAGGTGCTGAAGCGGCTGAAACGCAGGGTGAATCGCGTCCGCCCAGACATCTCAAAATCCTGAAAGCTTCACCACGACAATGCGCCTTCGCACACCTGCTTCCTCGTGGCCGATTACCTCGTCAAGGCAGGCATCACCGTTGTTCCCCAGCCTCCCTACAGCCCCGATGTGGCCCCCCAGACTTTTTTCTGTTTCCGCGCCTCAAAACCCCAATGAAAGGACAGCATTTTGGGTCGGTGAAAAACATTTAGAAGGCTTGCACCGACGCTTCAAGGCGATTCCGGAAAACGACTACACCGGGTCACTGTAACGACTCTCAAAGAACGAGTGATGCGACCGCTACAACGACCGGTAGCCAACTGACGCTTGTTGGATCTTGTTGCCAGATCCCCCCACCACAATCCCAGCACGTAAAGCGCGGACTGGCGCGTACAGTCTCGGGAAAAAAAAATTCACTGACATTCCCCAAGTTTCATGAAAAAATATTATATATTTTTCAAAGATATAAGCAATTGAAAAAATTGCGGTTTTTAGCTGTTTTTTTCCTGATAGTTAGACAAACACTTTATTGTTATCGATAAGTAGAATAAGCTGATATTTTGAACATTGCAAAATTCCTCCTAGTTTTTGCAAAAATCGCATTTTTCGCAAAATATACTTTTTTAACTCCAATAATTCATACACAAATACACTTAGAGAGTTCCGTTAGAGTTAGGGCTTAAACGTTTCTTCAAGACCTGTACTTTCGTGTACAAATAAAGCGCGAATCGTAATATGATTGTTAATATGCTAAAACAACCGCACAAAAGTCGACTTTTTTTTACCGAAAAAATTAAATTTTTTCAAAAAGTTTAAAGTATATTGAAATGGCGTTATTGCCATTTGATAGCTGCTATTTTTTACAAATTAAAAAAAAACTACCCTACGACCTTCTGGAGCCGAGATATTTTTTTTTTTTCGAAAAATCACCACTGCCTCATTTCTTAATATTAAGGGCTGAAATTTGCACAGATCGTAGTTTGATACTTGTACTTTCATATAAATATTATTTTATGGAAGTCAATGTCATTTCTTGATCTGTAGACTACATGGTATTGACCTCTATACAAAATGCTGCCTCCCTCGACGTTCGTTCATGCGCGTGGTGGTCGGAGAGAGAGAGAGAAGCCGTTAGTTAGCCGCAAGTTAGTGAGTCGGCTAACTAATTTCATGAGATTTTATGAAATGTCCGCCATTTTGAAAAGATTAGAGTGAGTTGAGGTCGACAAAAAAAAATCCTATCATCAACTCCAACTATTGCCTCCACCCCCTCACAATCCGTAGTAGGTTAGTGTACTTTTTGGACTAAAAAAAATATAAAAAAAATCCCTAAATTTTCAGTACTTTTCTCCATAAAGTCAGCCATATTCTTTTTCTAGAGCATTTAATCACAATTCTGACCCCGGAAATCGAAAGATCACATCCGAAAACATTAAGATAAGTGGTTTTTCTTCAGTGAATTCATTTAATTTCCCTTCGAGATTGACGCTCCAAAAAGGACGAAAGATTGTGTCCGTTTAGGCGTTAATGGGTTAAATATCCATCACGTGACGTCTAGTACAGCACTGCTTACAGCGCCTTCTGGAGGCGGACATATATGAGCCCATGATACCGAACGAGTTCGGTCTCCTTAGTTCTAGTCTTCCTGGTAAAACGGTATCATCTGAAATATGTCTCACCATAATTTATTTCCTAATGAAGAAATGCGAGATATGGTATGCATTTATGCAAAAGAAAATTTTAATGGACGTCGTGCGTGTCTCAGGTATTTAGAAACTCACCCAAACAGATTACAACCAAATCACAAATTATTTAAAAATCTTTATGACCGGTTAAACGAAACTGGGTCATTTCGTCCTAAAAAAAGAAGAGATGTTGGCCGTCCAAAAACGTTACTCCAGAACAAGAGCAGCATATTTTGCTTCGTGTAACAGAAAATCCTTAAATAAGTTGGCGACCAATGTCTGCAGCTGTAGATGTATCTAAATCATCTGTTCATAGATTTATTTCATAATGAAAAACTGTATCCGGATCACTTCACCCTAGTGCACAATTTACTACCCGTCGATTTTCCAGATAGAGAACGATTTTGTCTTCGATTCTTAGACCAGCATAATGATGATTCAAACTTTAAACAATGTGCTGTTTACAGACGAAGCCATATTTACTCGTCGTCGGGGCGTTTTTAATTTCAGAAATAAACATGTTTGAGACAATGAAAACCCGCATATATGTATTTACGGAACGTCATTTTCAACATAAATTTAAAATAAACATTTGATGTGCTATTGTTGGAAATCATGTGTTGGACCCTGTTCAATTGCCAGTTAATCTGAATGGCCCTTCATAAAGGGTTTTCCAATAAGGGCGGGTCGCTGTTGAAATATAATAAAAAGCTGTGTGTGAGGTATTAGCGAAATTCTTTTTTTTATTTGAAACACCCATGTATGCCATTATGTATGGAATATGACATCGTTCACCGTCCGCCGCGGCGTCTCACGGTGGCACGGATGCGACAGGGTCCAATTTTCAAAGACTTTGCTTGATAGATCCGACCTAATTTGAGCGATGGCCTGGCGCATGTTCACTTTGAGGTTATCAGTCCATTGCGGCTTATTGGCATACACCTGCGACTTTAAAAAACCATACAAGAAAAAGTCTAGCGGGGTTAAATCGCACGATCTTAGTTGGCAATTCACGTCACCTTCGCGAGGAATAACCATCAAATCGTTCATGCAGAATGTCCATCGTGGCGTTCGCTGTGTGGCACGTAGCGCCGTCCTGATGAAACCACATGTCGTCCACGTCCATATCGTTCAATTTGGGCCAAAAAAAATTGGTTATCATTGATCTGTACCGGTCGCCGTTGACAGTGATGGTCTCACCAACATCGTTTTCGAAGTACGGACCAATGACGCCGCCGGCCCAAAATCCGCACCAAACAGTAACTCTTTGTGGATGCACTGCCACCGGGTGAACCTCGTGTGGGTTGGCGTCCTCCCATATACGGCAATTTTGCTTAACATAGTCATTCATCCAAAAATGCGCCTCGTCACTACAGATGATTTTTCGGCCAAAATTGGGGTCCTCTTCCAAACGCTCCAAAGCCCAACCAGCGAAAAACCGGCGTTTTCTATGGTCATTAACTTTGAGCTCCTAGTTTATTGCAAAAAAAAAACGGTTAAAAATCGCATTTTATAAAAACTTCTATATCATTAAAAAGAAAAAAGATTTTTTTACGAACCCTTCAGATTATGTAGTCCTCGACAAGTAGAAGAATAGCATTTTTGCAAAATTGCAAAATATTTGATAGTTTTTGAAAAAATTATTAAAAAAAAAAGACATTTGTTTTCAAGTTTCAATAAATCATACAGTAATGCAGTTAAGTGAAACATCTTGTGCTTAAAAATTTCTCTAAGAGTTGTATTTTCCTGTGCAGATTGTGAGCGTATTGTAAAATAATTGAAAATATGCTAAAAATCTAATGAAACTTTAACTTCTTCTTTCAGGTCGAACAATGTAGATTTTTTCTTGTCGTTGAAATTTAATCGGAATGGCATCATTGCCTTTTGAAAGTTGACATTTTTTACGAATTTAAAAAAAACATGTCGACCAAGAGGAGCCGAGATTTTTTTTTCAAAAAAATCGCTACGACCTCATTTATTAATATTAAGTTCTGAAATTTACACATGTTGTAACTGAATACTCGTACTTCAATGTAAAAAATAGTGCTCTATTAAAAAAATATATTTGGCATGTCTAAAAATTTTTTTTTTTCAAAAAATCGCTACGATTCATTTTTAATATTATGTTCTGAAATTTATATGTAACTGAATACTTGTACTTCAATACAAAAAATGGATTGACCCCCTTTTTTTTTTAAAGTAAACTTAATTTTGTTGGGCCCCGTAAAATGCTTACTGCGCTCGACACGTCGATGCGCGTGGTGGGGGGAGAAATACCTGCTCAATTTTGAACGGTTGTTCGTTTTTGACACATGCTAAGGACACTGAAAATTATGAACAAGAAATCGAATTGAACAGTAGTAGTGACGAAGAATCGAGGCCTAAGAAACGTTCAAAAATAAATTAATATAATTTTCATACAATTAACAAAAAAACTGTTAATTTTTTTATATATTTTTAGATATATGTTAGTGTTATTGTCTGTACCATTTATTTTTATTTCTTGAACTAACCTACATTACTTTTATTATTTTATTAATCTAATTAATGTACGTACATATCGTTAAGTAAATTTAAATTAGTAACTGACAAAAAAGTTTAATAAACGTACAAGAAATGACAAAATATGCTGAGGTTATTTCGTAGGATCGACAGATACAACAGTTGTGTCAGTCTTTCTCCCCCCACTACCCGCATCAACGTGTCGAGTGTTTAAGTTTACTGTAAAAAAGGGGGTCAATCATTGCGGACTATTTTTTACATTGAAGTACAAGTATTTAGTTACAACATGTGTAAATTTCAGAACTTAATATTAATAAATGAGGTCGTAACGATTTTTTGAAAACAAAAAATCTCGGCTCCTCTTGGTCGTAGGACATGTTTTTTTTTTTAATTCGTAAAAAAACATCAACTTTCAAAAGGCAATAATGAATTAGTGCCTGTTGAAAGTTATATTATCCTATTAAATTTCAACGACAAGAAAAAAATATATTGTTCGACCTGAAAAAAGAAGTTAAAGTTTGCGTAGATTTTTTCGCATAATTATATTTTGCAATACGCGCACAATTTGTACAAGAAAGTATAACTTTTAGAGAAAATTTGAAGTACAAGATTGGTCACGTAATTGCATTACTGTATGATTTATTGAAACTTTTTTTAAAATACATTTTTTTCAAAACTATCAAATATTTTGCCATTTTACAAAAATGCTCTTCTTCTACTTGCCGAGGACTACATAATCTGAAGGTTTCGTAAGTTTTTTTTTTTCGTTTTAAAGATATAGTTTTTAAAAATTACGACTTTTGACCGTTTTTTTTTTGCAATAACTAATACATTTGTTCATCAATTGACATCGGGTTGGTCTCACAATTTTTGTTATAAAAAAGTTCTACAACTGTTGTCTAAAACATTTTTTTCTAAAATGTTTTTTTAAAACGAAATGTTTTTAATGAAAGAAACTGTTTTTTTGGGAACTTTGGACGCCATTTTGAAAATGAAGCCATAATATTCAGAGGAGGTAAAGTAGGTCATTCAATTCTATGGAATTTTTCATATTTATTACATATTTTTTGTTTACTGAACTAAATTTTGGCACGTAAAAATCTAATTAATAGGTCGTGGCAGCACGTTTCCATGGTTCTCACGAAGCCCAGATTTAAATCCATTGGATTTCTGTATTTTGGGTATTTTAAAATCAAATGTTTACAATGACCCTATAAACACAAGGATGAGCTGTGGCAAGCAATTTAATAAGAAATGAAGAAACACTATTTAATATTGGACAATCGTTTATGAAGCGAATTAGAATGTATATTAATGCAAACGCGGGCGATGTTGAGAATTTAATGTAGCCAGCTGAATGTAATTCACTTACGTTATTAATAATAATCTTTAGCTGTAGTTTAAATGAAAGAAGCGCAACCGATGGGGCTCTAAATGACCTAACTAAAGGGGTCTAAAGGACCTTACGGTCTCCTAGATACCGGTCTAACCCTGAACGTAGGCCAAGCACTTTTTATTAGCAAAGAGTATAGGAAGTGCTCAGATAATACAAATATTTGATTTTCCGTATATACGTAAGGCAGACTTTGCGTCTCGTGTTTGATTACATCCTCTTTCCGAACAAATATGAGGACAACGCATGTGGTCCACATACATTTCATACTCAAATACACATACATTTTTTGGGTTATTTTTTTAATATTACACTACTTAAAAATATAAATATAAAGGTCTACAGATAAGTTTCCGCCGTTTTTAATAAAAAAATTGGAAATTTATTGTGAAAGGACGGTACCTAATGTTGTATTCGAAGTATTGTCCATCGCTTGCCACTACTTTTTCCCATCTTTCTGGTAGCATACGGATACCGTGTCGGAAGACTGCTTCATCTTTTGAGGTTATCCACGAATCGACACAATTTTTGGTATCTTCATGATGTGAAGTGTTCATCACATAGGTCATGCGCCATCGATCGAAACAAGTGAAAATCAGAAGGGGCAATGTCTGGTGAATACGGCGGGTGGGGTAAAACTTCCCAATTGAGTGTTTCCAAATAGGTTCGGGGCCAAAACATGTGGATAGGCATTTTATCGCGGGGGAATAACCTTTTCGTGTGTGGGGAAGTGGTGGGCGCGCTTTTCCTTGAGTTCTCGACTCAATCTCATCAGTTGTGATCGGTAGACAGCTCCAGTAATGGTTTCGTTCGGTTTGAGCTTCCAATTCCGCGTCTTCGTACACTTTCGGCCTTCCGCTACGTTCTTTGTCTTCGATGTCAAATTCACCGTTCTTAAACTTTTTAAACCACTCACAATAACTTCTCTCACCTAAGTCAGCCTCACCATATGCTTCTACAAGCAATCTATACGCCTCAGCTGCAGATTTCTTCAAATTGAAGAAGTAAAAAAAAAAGTTCCCCAAAAAGGACTTGCCAAAACTAACACAAAAGAATATATTTTATTGATAACAAATCAATAATATTTTAAGGCTTATGTTTTTGCCTGATATCCAACCTTACGATAATGAGGTTTACATCTGACAATTTTAACCATACCTTCCTGGTGGTGGAATTTTTTTAAATCACCTATAGAACAACACCTTTTAAAATATTTTTTTTTTTTTGAAAAAAAAAAAAAAAATTTTTTTTTTGGCCGCCCCGGGGGGGGTTTTTTTTGGGGGGGGAAAAACCGGGGGGGGGGGCGAAAAAAAATTTTTTTGAAAAAATTTTTTTTAAAAATCCCCTGGAGAAAACCCCCTTTAAAAAGTTGTAACATTATTATTCGAGACACTGTATATAAGAATATTTAGTAAAACCTTATATAGTCTGTATTACACGTAAAAAAATGCGGTTTTTACTTTTTTTAATCGAAATTTAATATTAAAAAAAAGTAATAAGAAAAAATAAAGTTGGGTATTCATTTATAAAATTAACACTGTACATTTAAGCAACTTCGACAAACAAAAATATAGAAATACAACGTTTAAAAAGTATTCTACTCCGAATCATATTACAGGTTCTTTAACAACTTAAAGTTGGATTTCTTGGTGAATTCTGTTTAATTGTAATTTAATGAAAACTGCGCGTGTAAAAACATTTTTAGAACGAGATTAAAGATAATTTATGTAAAAACTTTAGGAACAATACATTTAACAACGTTTTACTCCTGCCAGCTGAGGCACGCTATAATAACTGTTATTTTATCTTTCCAACTTGAGGCGTATGCTTGATTAGATCTTCTTACCTATCTTATCTGCCTCATAAAATTTAATAACGCCTTGGTAGCTCAGTTGATGCGTAGCCTCAGAAGGGTTCAGCTTGCATTAATTAGGGCAGAATATTTTCTTCTAGGACTGTTTGGTATAAGGTGAAAAGTTTTCGACCTTGAATGCTGGGGGGCGGGGAGAACCTTTGGCAGACAAAAACACACGAAATGTTTAGCTTTTTGCTTATATCTCTTAAACGCCACATGCTACAGAAAATTTTACACATCCAAACTAAAATATCCATTTACAAAATGCATTGGTCAAAGTTGTTTGATGTCGTGTGGTTCTCATTCTACGAAATTTGAACACCGACGAGATTTTCCAAAAATATCGTAAAGTGAAGTTTGAGAGCAGTAATGTTAACCATTACCAAAGAGTAGCAAACCTGGCACCTTCTTTTTAACATCGTCATACAAGTATAACCCTGACTACATTCTTTTTGTTCACGCTTTCTCCTGTTGTGACACAACGTCAGTCCCTTTTGGACATGGCAAGACTAAACTGTGTGGCCTCTTGAAGACAACACTGCATTAAAGGAGGCAGCATCTACTTTTTATGAGGCATCAGCATGAACAGCCCAAGTCAGCAGAGCAGAGGAAGCTACTTTGGTAGCATTGCATGCCACCGGTGCAGTCACAAAGCAATCACTTGACAAGACGAGGTATCACCAATCAGACAACAATTGCCGCAGAACTTTTCTGCAGGTCCAGTGCTGACTGGAACACAACTTGGATCTCCGGGATTCAGTGGGGACGGAAACAAGACAGCATTGATCTCATTCCTGTGTCAAGGAAAAAAGATGTTACTACTGCAACTGTTGTACTAATTGTTATAACATATGTCCAAGTTGTTTCCCAGCCAACACTGAAGTTGCAGAAATATTCTGCGGCACGATTGTTAGCTGCATCAAGGGTAAGATGGCAGTCATGGCATGGCATACAATGCTATGAAAATAGCTTCCCCTGCTCTACTGATTTGGGCTATTCACGCTGATGCCTCATAAAATGTAGATGCCGCCTCCTTTAATGCAGGGTTGTTTTCCCATCCTAGTTAGCAATACAAGTGCGTCAATATCTCAAGGACACCTGCCTCCCAACAACAATGCGTTCAGCAATAATAGTAGCGTTCAGCAAACTCTACCGCTCGCAAACTTCACTTTACGATATTTTAGAAAATATCATCGATATTCAAATTTCCGAAGAATACAAACCACATCACAGTAAATCAACTTTGACTAATGCATTTTGTAGATAATTTTATCTCCTTTAACTTTGAAGTGTATAAAATTTTCTGTAACCTGCGGCGTTTAGGAGACTAAGCAAAAAAACTAAAAGAAGTGCAAATATTTCGTGTTTATTCGCTTGACAAAAAAAGCTCTCCCCCGGCTTTCGAGGTCGAAAACTTAGTTTCATACTCTCCGTCTTATACCAACGAGTCCTAAAAAAATCTTCTGCCCTAATTAATGCAAGGTGGATTGTTTTTATCGATTGGACTATGGAAACTTTTAGTTTTCTCTATTTCAAACCATGATTTGATGTAGACCGTGATGAGCAAACTAGGATAACACAGGCACAAAAAATTTAAAAAAAAGTTTCAAACCCCGATTCCAAACCACTTATTATATATGTATTTTGGGTCGCTGAATCCGAATCCAGGGTCAATTTTGGTGAGTTGGCTCGCTATCTCTGTCAAAATGCAAAAAAAATGCCAAAATTGCATTATTATCAGCAGATCATAATCATAACCTGACATGATAGAGCAATTCTGAAGCCATATTCAGCTTCGGCTCATCGAAAACCTTCAGAATAGTGTACTAAAGTTTATACTTCCAAAAATCAGTCAAATTTTTTATTAAAAACTTTGAAATTAAGCGAATGAAATGTTTGTCTGCCATATTGAATTAGACATTTTGAATTTTTAGAATCTGATAGTGGATATGCAACGACCTTTAACAGTTATTAAAGTTTTAGAAAAAATACGATCAAAGAGGTAAGTACCTTGTATTCTGCTTTTGGCTTGAATTTGAGTAGATCAGTGAGACATAAACTTCAAATTGACATATTTTAGTGAAAATAAAAAGGTATCTGGACAATTCAAAATTGATTTCAAAGAGAAAGAATCATAGTTTTAGGTATTACTAGCTTTGTGAAAACAAAATATCTTATGATGTTACATAACTTCAAATACTTGTATGTCAAAAACAGTGTTTTTTACACTTTTAGGTTAGGGTACTTAAAACCTGACAAGATGGAGCAATTCTGAGAGGATTTGGCACACCGAAAACGTTCAGAAAAATGTACTAGAATTTCTGCTTCTGAGAGTAAATCAAATTTTGTTGGCCTCTGATTATTATTTACCAAGACATAAATCAAGGACATTCACATTACTAATCTGATATCATATTTGTCTTTAGCAGCCTCCAAATCGTAATGATGCCAAAAACAATGAATGGAGATCTAAAAAACCATGTGTACAATTTACAGTCCGATTTCGAGCAAAATTAAGATTCTTGTCCCCTATTGGATTTGTACTAGAATTTCTGTTTCTGAGGGTAAATCAAATTTTGTTGGCCTCTGATTATTATTTACCAGAGACATAAATCAAGGACATTAACATTACTAATCCGATATCATATTTTTTTTAGCAGCCTTCTAATCGAATATGCCAAAAACAAATGAATGGAGATCTCAAAAAACCATATGTGTACAATTTACAGTCCGATTTCGAGCAAAATTAAGATTCTTGTCCCCCTATTGGATTTGTCCACCATCTTGAATTTTTAAAATCATATTTCAGATTCGTAATTAGTAGCCTAGGAAAGATAGAAAATGTTTTCAAAAAATTCCTCAAGCGTTAAAAAAAAAATGATAATTAGGTAAAAAATAGTGCAATTTGAGTGCACTAGTTTTGGATCAAATCAGTTTGTAGGAACATAACCAAAAAAATTCATATACGTGTGAAGAGCCGTTTTATTCACTTTTTTAAGTATCAAAAAAAAATTATTTCAGAAAAACAAAAAATAGCACGTTATAGCGCTTAAAAAAGACGAAGAAAATCAGTTTTTAAAAATTAAAATCGGTTCACACCTTTTTGCAAAAAAAAAAATAAAAACCTTCTAAAATTGCCCTTCTTTACTATCTAATTACTCGGCCTACGAACGTCGTAGGGACTTCTGCGAGTGACCAAATTGTGTCTCTTTTCGGCGGCTACTTACAGTAAAAATTTCAAAAAATATTCATAACTTTTGGCGCAATTCGAAAATATGTAAAAAAGGTCTTTTTCGAAAAATGGCCCGACAATTATTGTCAATAACAGAGTCCTACGGTAATTTTTCAAAGTACGTTTGATTCGTGAAGAGGTGCACAATCGGCTCTACAATCACACAATGGACCAAGTTTGTCAAATTTGAGGAAATATATCAAAAACGACATTGAAAACCGGGCTGTTTTGTGTTTCGGGCGCTCGAGCGAAAGGGAAAGGCCGCATTACAGGGAAATCTCTCAATTCGAGCGCACGAAAGCAGCCGCGGAAGTCCGTACGACTTTCGTAGGCCGAGTAATTAGATAGTAAAAAAAGGGAAATTTTCGAAGGTTTTTATTTTTTTTTTGCAAAAAGTTGAAAACCGATTTTAATTTTTAAAAACTATTTTGAATTTTGATATTTTCTTCGTCTTTTTAAGCGCTATAATGTGCTATTTTTTGTTTTTCTGATTTTTTTTCTTAAAAAGTGAAATAAACGGTTTTTCACACGTTTATGAATTTTTTTGGTTATGTTCCCACAAATCGATTTGATCCAAAACTAGTGGACTCAAATTGCACTATTTTTTACCTAATCATCAAATTTTTTTAACGCTTGAGAAATTTTTTGAAAAATTGGACCTATTTTGGTTATCTTTCCTAGGCTATAGAGACCCTAACACCCCAAAATATTGAAGTTTAAACAAAGACGAGGAACTTTTTTTGAGCCAGTATACTGGATTTCCCGTCCTCTAAGGGTTAACTCTGTAGAGCCATTATTCCGTACATATGAGGCGCACTGTATCTATAGAAAAATTCAATTTTCTTATCAGGTGATGTTATTACACAATACAGGATCAACTCTCTATCGACCAGCTAAAGGCGAGAAGAGCATTCCGGTAGGAGGGTTGCTCATATAGGGAAGATGCTATGCTATATTTAGTAGTGGAATGTTCACCAAACCGCAGGTTAGACGGCAGGCATAGAAATCGAGCTTTGGTCCATTCATAATGCATAATGTCAAAATCTTTTGTTGGCTCCCGTCATCTGAGGATATTGTGGAAATTCAAGAGCTTCCTGTTTGAATAAATTCATGAGCAGTTGATATATGATCTCGATTAGATTTATGCTGCCTGCATATCTATAAAATATGTAGTTCGTCATTCCTGTGACATTCGTCCCCTTCAAGAATTATACATGATGTTACAATTATGAAAATTCAAGTTTTCGTTTTAGACTTTGGAATAACCTTAATTGAATGATATGCACTGAATCTAGCATCTGGTATCTCCAGTGACAGCTATAGTCCAATCAACGAGCGAAAGCCCCCATGTTAATTGGTCACTAATTGTAATCAGCAAACAAAAAATATAGTCGTATAGAGAAAACAATTCTAAGAAAGATAACGTTTTTTGCTACTCGAGTTTTAATGGCGAACATAATCAAAATAAATCGCAAAATAAAAAAAAAAAACGGTTTTTTGCGAATAAAAAAAAGCTTCAAGTCCTACACAAGAAAGTTAAATTAGAAAGTTGTAGGTCTTAAAAATTCGCGTAGAATGAAAATTGAACGAAAAAATTCGGTTCATAAACATTTGAGAAAAATAAAAAAAAACGTCAAAAATCGCGTTTTCGTATTTTTTGCTGTATAAATTCCAATTTTGTTTGATCAGACTTCTTGTTAACCACAAGTATAGCCCAAGACAAGCGGAAAATGATCCTTTTTTCAAAAATTTAAAAAAGTTTTATTTTTTCGAGTTATAACGATTTAAAAAAAAAAACTTTTTTCAAAAATCGGCTTTTACAGAGGCAAAAATGATCGTACAGAAACGATCTGGGCTCATTTTATTCGCGAAGACTTGTACTTTCATGGTATTAAAAAACCAAATCGCTTTTATTTAATTTTTGCATAAAAAAAGTGCGTTGTAAAATTGTATCATTTTTTCGAACCGTTTTTTTCGAATAACTTTTTTAATTTTAGTTTTACATTTTTGGCCGTTGCATATTTGAAAACTGGCATTCAAAACACGCATTTTTTTTAAATGAAGGTCCTACGACCTCAGGGAGCCGAGATAATTTTTTTTAGGCGGAGGAAAAGATAATTTTGCGAGTGTGATCGATTTGAAATCGTGTTTAGTTTTCGATGCGCCCAAGCGGAGTGTCCCTTCACTCTGTCGCCGAGCGCTGGCTAGCGCGTGCCGCACCCAGCGCTGTTCTTTCGCAAACAATTATGTCAACTTAATCTATGCGAAATGATTTGAAATATTTTTTTTTTAAGAAAGTAAAAGTCTGAGATCTATTTCGTGTAAAAATGAAGTCAATCGGACGTATACAGCGTTGTCAGGAATTAAAAAAAAAATTATCTCGGCTCCCTGAGGTCGTAGGACCTTCATTTTTTTCTTTAAAGTGCGTGTTTTGATTGCCAGTTTTCAAACATGCAACGGCCGAAAATTTTAAACCAAAATTAAAAAAGTTATTCGAAAAAAGCGGTTCGAAAAAATGATTTAATGCAAAAATTAAATAAAAGCGATTTTTTTTAATAGCTGAGAGTACCAGTCTTCGTGAATAAAATGAGCCCATGATCGCGTCTGTCAGATCATTTTTGCCTCTGTGAAACTTTTAACTCGTTAAACCCCCAAAAAAAACTTTTTTGTATTTTTGAAAAAAAGGATCATTTTCCGCTTGTCTTGGGTTACATTTGTAGTTAACAAGAAGTCTGTTCAAACAAAATTGGAATTTATACAGCAAAAATACAAAAACGCGATTTTTGGCGGTTTTTTTTTATTTTTTTCAAATGTTTATGAACCGATTTTTTTCGTTCAAATTTCATTCGACGCGCATTTTTAAGACCTACAACTTTCTAATTTAACTTTCTTGTGTAGGACTTGAAGCTTTTTTTTATTTGGAAAAAACCGTTTTTTTGACTTTTGTGAATTTTTTTGGTTATGTTCGCCATTAAAACTCGAGTAGCGAAAAACGCTATCTTTCTTAGAATTTTTTCTCTATACGACCATATTTTTTGTTTGCTGATAACAATTAGTGACCGGTTTTCTCCCCGTTACGTTGATTGAACTACTAGTGGAACTTGATATTCACGTATTTTCGTAAGGAGGCGTGGGACCTACACCATATTGTGTAGGATGTGGATGATTAATATACCCAAGAAGAAGACTGTAACAGCAAAAAAACCTCAAATGAAAGTTGCGAAAAATATTTTCAAAAAATGTCTGCCTCCCCCAGAAGGTCTTGGAAACGGCTTGCAAAATATTTGTTTGGAATATAATTAAAAACTCTAAACTAAAAATATATTTTTTTTTTAATGGAACACCTTGTATCGTTTTGTATTTTTTAGCAGGCCTTTGATAGACAATTTCGAAAATATAACATTTGTCTAAATCCGATCGTCAATTGTCTGACATAAAAGTCTGTTTGAAATTACCTCTAATTAGCTTAAAAGTGTCAGTTAAAACCTAGTAGTAAGTGTCACTAGATCGTAGATTAATCAATTCGGGCACACAGAATAGCCAGCTCGTCCTCCGGATTTTAATCCGTGTGATTATTTTTTATGGAGTTATTTAAATGGCAAAGTCTATATCACACAACCACCTAACATTGAAAATTTAAAAACGAGAATTAGAAATGAAATTCAGGGAATCACACCTCAAGTTATTAGAAATGTATTAAGCGAATTTCAATATAGTGCGGCTGTAGCTCCAGAAAGTGTTTGGAGAGCATATCGAACATTTAATTTAGGTGTATTTTTATATGTTATCTATTTTGAAAACTATTAATGTATCACTTACTGCTTTCTCGATGTTACGTTGTTTCTGTTTGTTACTGATACTAGTTAAATACACTTCCCAATTCAACAGCTGTTATCTCGATAGCCACGAAAGTAACAGGTAACAAATGTTATATTTTTGAAATTGTCTCTCAAAGGTCTACTCAATAATATAAAACGATACAGGGCGTTCCATTAGAAAATAAACTAACATTGACAGCGGTATATGAAACTGGAACGCCCTACATACTTTCACTATTTCTATAAAAACTAAACTGAAAATAAAAATTGACGTGTCAAAGCATTTCGTTCAAATATCAATGAAACCTGGAGAAATTATAATTTACAATTACACAGGCCGACAAGATTTTAACTCAGAAACCAGAATATATTTTTCCCGAAGGTTTTTTATGCGCTGAATCCGAATCCGAGGTCCAAATCTCTTAATTGGCTCTGGTTTCGAGATATCCTAACCTAAAAGTGCAAAAAAAGCGATTTTGGCCTATATTTGAGGTTATGTAGCATCGAAAATTTTTTTTCTAAAAAAAAAACTATGAACAATATCTTAAAGTACATGCCTTGCCCTTTTAAATTGACTTTTCTTTTCGCTGCGATATCGCATTTTAAAATTTTTTTGTGTTTGTTTTGAAAGAGTTTGTGAATTTCTGTAAAATTGAAAACCTATTTAAGGATCGCGTGTACATCAAACAATCGATTGATTTTTTGATTAGAATATACTGAAAATGTTTGAAATTCAATAACAGATCAATGTTTTTTTTTTATGTAAAAAGACTTGCTCGTTCAGACTCCAGAGTCAGATTTCCAAAATTTTCCTCGAAAAATTTTGAAAATCTCAAAATCAAAAAATCAATCAACTGTTTGATGTACACGTGGTCCTTAATGGGTTTTCAAATATAGAGAAATTCACAAACATAAAAATTTCAAAATGCGATATCGCAACGAAAAAAAAAAGATATTTGAGTAAACTCGACGTCATTTAAAAGGGCAAGGTGTGTACTTTAGGATGCTGTTCATAGTTCTTTAAGAAAAAAAAATTGCGATGCTACATAATCTCAAACATAGGCCAAAATCGTTATTTTTGCACTATTAGGTTAATATATCTCGAAAACCAGGCCAATTTCAGGTGCTGATATTGCTATATTTTTTCTAAGAAGGCTTGAGTCGTCAACATTTGTCAAATTTACATATCATTAAATTATTTTATCATTGGACCTTTTGAATTTCCACCCATTCTAACTGGACCTCAATACTTAAACTTTCTTCATCATTTAAACGAACTCAAATCAAAAAATCAATCAACTGTTTGATGTACACGTGGTCCTTAATGGGTTTTCAAATATAGAGAAATTCACAAACATAAAAATTTCAAAATGCGATATCGCAACGAAAAAAAAGATATTTGAGGTAAACTCGACGTCATTTAAAAGGGCAAGGTGTGTACTTTAGGATGCTGTTCATAGTTCTTTAAGAAAAAAAAATGGCGATGCTACAAATCTCAAACATAGGCCAAAATCGTTATTTTTGCACTATTAGGTTAATATATCTCGAAAACCAGAGCCAATTTCAGTCGCTGAATTGCTATATTTTTTCTAAGAAGGCTTGAGTCAACATTTGTCAAATTTACATATCATTAAATTATTTTATCATTGGACCTTTTGAATTGCCACCCATTCTAACTGGACCTCAATACTTAAACTTTCTTCATCATTTAAACGAACTGCTAGAAGATGTCCACTCACATTAAGAGAACAATGGTTTATGCACGACGAAGCCTACCAATTTTGATTGCCAGTACGCCAATATTTTCCTCATCGGTGGATTGGTAGTGGAAGTGAATTGTTTGGCCACCGAGAGCCCACAGCAAAACCCTCTGGACTTCTCTATATGGTCAAATTTGAAGGATTTAGTTTATCAGGAAGAAGCTAATTCTCTTCATGATATGTGGTAGAGAATACAAGAAGCCGCGAATACCTTTAAAAATAATAGAAATTTTGTTTAACATTCAGACATTTAAGAAGGTGTATTTTAAAATGTATTGAGGTAGGTGGTGGGCACTTCCAAATTTGATTTGAAGTTTGTATTATCGCTATTACCAATAATTGTTATTGTTAGTTACTGTTGTTTTGATTGCTTCTCCGTGTCTTTTCATCTTTCAAGAATAAAAATATCCATTGAACAAAATACATTGAACCGTTTAAATGCAAATAACTTAAAAATCGATTCTTTTGTTCTCTTGTTTTGTGCATGGCTCAACAGATAAAACAAATTGTTTTAATTTACCAAAATAATACGTGAAACTAGCGCCCTCTAGGAGCAACGTCAAAATAAGCTCAAAATTCGTAATTCTCACCAAAAACATAAAAACTACCAATTTTCAGATTTATTCTATCAAGACTTTCTCAGTTATTGAGAAATTTTAGAATAAAATTATAATAGTGTAAACTTTGAACATGTTGTATCTCTTAAACCAGCGACATTGGTATAAGGCATGTTGAGCTCAATCATAATATTTGGTGTCTAGTACCTCCAGTTTAGTTTTGTCCCATTCTTTCTGACTCACTCTGTATAGTTTTAAATGAGCTCTGAATTATAGTTTTTATATATTTTTTTTCAATTTTACATAACTCATTGAGGCACTTATGTTCAGTGTTATTGGTTTCGTTAGAAATACGAATTTTAAGTGACTATATTGTACCGGGTGGGCAAATTTCGATGTTTTTATAGGGTATCTCGGTAACTGTAAGGGCTATGGAAAAATGAACCCACCTTTCCCGACCTCTTTTTTCGAGATAAATTCATTGGTGAAAACCAGAATTGCATATTTTTGTTTTCGAGTTGTAAACGAAAATTGATTTTTTGAGTTTTCGATTGGTGTCGATAACTCGGTTTGTTTGTAAAATTAGAAGAAATCTGTTTGCAGTTCTACAGGCACTTTTTTAAGTAGAATAGGATTTCCTTAACAGATTTTTATATCTTGTGTAGTTTTCGAGTTATGGCATAAACTTCTATTTTTTTAAATGGAAACCATAGTTGGCTATGATTTAGCTAAAAAGAGGATTTTTTTCTCTTTACAACGATATATAGTTTGTGGGGTCTATGATGAGTGTTTATGCGGAAACAGTTAAACATTTTAATTTTTGTATAGGTATACTTACTTTGTTTTTTCTTTGCAGGAAGAGTAAGTTTCTATAGTAACACATTGTTACAACAAGTTTTAATAATATTAACTGTTGCTATGGAAATTTACTCCTGCGAAAAGTAACATAAATACATAGTAACAGTCGTATATAATGAATGGTATATTAAACTTAAATAACTAATTATGACATATTAGTGACTAATTAATAAATTAATTATAACATATTCATAACAAGAAAGTTTAACACACTTAACAATCAAATTTGTAACAAATAATGTATGTAAAAAATACGATACAATATATTTTACAAAACAAAACTAGACAGATTAAAAAAACGAGCATGATTATTTACCTAAAGTTTTCAAATTGTCGTCCGTTGTTTGCGATGCAAGTTCACATCGCTTTGAAACACTTGCACTATAGATGTGAATATTTGAAACGGAATTCAGAGAGTCTATAAGATTTTCTCTCAGTTGAACAGTGATTATTTTCTTTTTGTATAAATTGTCTTTAATGGTTCCCCAAAAAAAGAAATCTAACAGATGGCAGGCCACTTTCTGGCCATTGTTCCCTATCCATTTCTCCCCAAAATTAGTATTTAATAATTCCGAGATTAAATTAGTATTATGGGGTGGTGCCGTCTTGTTGAAAAAATACATGTCGTCTTTCGTTAAGTGGCAAGTTGTCTAAAAATTCTTCTACTATGTGGTAGTTTATCATATTGTAATACCGTTGACCATTTAAATTGTCATCATAAAGTTGGTAAGCTAAAATCGGTTATTATATAGGGCACACCATACACTAAAACCGAAACGTCCTTGATTTTGAACATCAACAGTCTGATGAGGATTATCTTCAGACCAATAATGTTTTTGTGTCGGTTGAAAATTCGACACTTACGTAACTTTCATCTGTCCAAATGAATTTTTAAAAAATAATTGGTCTTGCTCAATTTGTTGTAGGTACCAATTGCAGAATCAGTCGGCGTTCAGGATCAGTTGGAAGGAGCTGTTGTTGTTTCCTTATTGTATAAGGTCTAAATTTGTGTTTTTTTAAAACTAGTGCTCTTCGTCGCGATATACCAGACTCTGCTTCAATTTGCCTACTTGAAATTGAAGGATTTACGACTACCATACCAACAACATTTTGGCATCCTCAGCATCTTGAATACGATAATTTTTGTCTTGGTTTATTAAATCCTCCGTATTCAACGAGGTTTTCTTTTAGTCTACCAAAGATGGACATATTAGGTTTCTCCTTTCAGGGTAGCGATTAAAATATGCATCCGATGCAGCTTCAGAATTATATCCATTTTGAATAAAACACTCTAGCATATTAAACTTTTCGTAATTTTGATACCCATCGCGCCTTGTCAATTTCTTTAATCGAAACTTTAAAACTATAATGCAAGCAAAAACCAAACATAAACAATTAATCAAACAGTAAGTGTGTGTATTTACACCCAATATCACTGTTGTTTTCAAATGACGGCCCTCACTGTGCAAAATCATTGAAATTACTATACTGTCCTTTATTAGAAAACATATGTTTTTACTGTTTCCATAAACACTCATCCCACCATATATATCGTTGTAAGAGAAAAAATCCTCTTTTTGCTAAATCATAGCCAACTATGTTTCCATTTAAAAAAATAGAAGTTTATGCCATAACTCGAAACTACACAAGATATAAAAATCTGTTAGGAAATCCTATTCTACTTAAAAAGTGCCTGTAGCGTGCAACAATTTCCTTCTAATTTTACAAAAACCAGTTATCGACACAATCGAAAACTCAAAAAAATCAATTTTCGTTTACAACTCGAAAACGAAAAGATATAGCAAATTTGGTTTTCACCAATGAATTTATTCGAAAAAGGGCGGGAAAGGGGGTTCATTTTCCATAGCCCTTACGTTGAGATACCCTATAAAAACATCAAATTTCCACCGGTAGGGCCTTTCATAACTTTTTCTTCCGATATCCCGCAAGAAGATGGCCAGTTCCGTTGCCAAGTCTTGATATAAACCGACCGGAAACATTTCTTGCAATAAAATTCGAGTCCGTGCTCTATGGCTGTGGCACCATATTTTCAGACGATTTTTGCTCCAGTCTCTTTTAAACAGTGTTTTCAAAGAGTATGGACCAAATACAGGGATCTTTTATTTATGTACAAAACATATATTATTATTTTTCAAGTAATCGATTAATCTGTTTTTTTTGTTTTGTTTTAGAAGGCATCACAAACTGCTTCTTTTTAACCTTACCATCGCTTTTAAGATGCAGCCCCATGGCTTTCTAGGATTTTTTAATTCTCCCGAAATTTTGTATTTTTTTTTTTGTTTAAAAGGTTTTATTGAAAATCTGAATCCATAGAGTTTCAGGATTCCTTTAAGCCCCCATATGCGACATTTGAACAAAAAATATATAAGGTGTATATGTATCTTTCTATAAGATCTCAAAGTTGAAGAAAATATCAAATTTCAAGTCGCTAGACAAGTCAAGTGTGCCATGGAATACTGTCAAGACAGTTTTTAAATAAAAAAAATCGCTAAACGGTCATATCGAATTTCGGGGGTATAAAAAAATCGTAGCCGGCCATGGGGCTGCGTACTGTTTACCGCGTATATTCGGTTTAACCCATCCGGTGACCCCAAAAAAATTGTAAAAAAAAAACACCAATCTTACGATTACAATTACGTATGGGGTAGTTGTAAGCCCTGTGCACTTAAGCCGATGCTTATTGTACTCCCATAGTCTAGTCATTCCATTAGTCCTGTTTCCTTAAGAAATTTAAGGACAGTTTCTAATGGAACGTCTGTCACTTCTTTTGGTTCTATTGTTATAGCCCCAAAGTTCGAATACCTGATAGCTGCCAGTGCTGGGCATTCGCGTATATGTGGAAGGAGGTTTTTTCCTCCTCTCCGCACCTTCTGCAATCGGGATCATTTTTCACCCCGATTGTCGTGAGATATCGCATGAGTGGGCAGTGTCTCGTAAACAGTCTTACTATCCATCTCAGCTGGTTTCTACCCAATTTTATGAAGTCTGTTGACTTGTCCCAGGATGGTTCGCCAATGAACTCCGCGAGTGTGTCTTGGGACCTTGGGACCTTCGCCCAGTGCGATATATGTTTTTCTCTTAATAGGTCCTTTATGGCCCTCCTGGCTGTCCGGTACGCCAGACCACAGGTGAGTTCCGGTCCTATCAGTGGAACCTCAGTCCCTTTTTTTGTAAGAAAGTCCGCTCTTTCTTTCCCTTCATGGCCTTGGTGCCCTCTCACCCACTTGCGAGTGATACTGTTGTGTTCCGCTAGTTGTGTTAGCGAATCCATACAGTCTTTAACTGCCTGGAAATGTATTTCTACAGCTCCTAGGGCTTTGAGTGCTGCTTGGCCATCAGAGATAACCTGGATCCTCTTATTTGTGTAAGACCTTCTAACACCAATCTTACTATTTATGCAGTAAAAAAATAACAAAAAAACAATCTGTGAAAATACCATTATCCAAAAAAATCTAGGCTCTATGGGAGGTGCTCTGTATTGTACTTGGATCACGATCATTAGGGTTCCGAACGTGTGCTATAACGCAGAGCCGGACTCGTAATTCGTTATGTTATTGACCACATATGACATATGAGAGATCAAAAAAGTCAGGAAGAAAAATGTGTTAATAATGTATGTACATACCCATTTTGCTTCTGTATCATTCAAAAATACCGACTGTCCTCATTGATTGAACGTACGTTGCCACTTAGCATCAGTAGTCTTTCTGCATTTATTCTCGTTAAACTTGAGCGATTTGGACCGTACATTTGGTTGTAGATGAAAAATGACCGTTCCACATCTACTGAAGTTAAAGGTGCAAAATCAAAATAGTTCACATGGACAGAGGAAGACACAACACGCACTATTTACACGAATTTCGCACAGTTGTTTGTGTCACTAACAGTTTTTTGTTGTCACTAACATCAGTACATTATTATTTTTTACATCTACAGAGGGCAATACAAGTCTTACTACTATTTCTATACTGTTAGTCGTTAATTTGCAAAACCCGTTTATTAGCTATCAGTATCGGAGGCATTAACGACTTTATTACCGTAAAATCTGTTGTTTCGTCCACTGTCAACCACAAAAATTTATTACTTATGTCGTCTTTGATATTTCCCATGACACGTTGATATGTCATTTGTAGATATGTTCTACACAATGTATGGCTACTAGGCAATGGAAAATCGGTTACATATTTGGCAAAAAACGTCTAAAGTGGATACTATAACATTATGCACAAATCGAACCAAAATTCCTCTTTACTAACCATACCAGGTATATTTTTTTATGGGTACTCAAATGTACATGTATTTTACACTCTCGGCGAACACGAAATATACATATCGCACGTTGGCGGCAACAGTGTCATAACTCAGTAAAAATACGACAATACGATTTTGGTGTCGTTAGATGCAGAAAATGCAGAAAAGTTATATCCACAAATTATATTAGTTTACTGATATTATTGATCAAGAGTGACACATATAATTAAAATACATAAATATTTTTCGGCAACAGACACGTCTACAAATATTTTTTAGAATATATAAAGTACTCAAAAATATGACAGTTAGACAATTAAAGTGACACAAATACTTCATTTTAACAAAATTTTAATAAAAAAGGTGTGATGTATAAAAAGATATAGCTTTGGAAACTATTGTAATACATTTAAAAACCCAATATCTCCAAATATCGTTTGTAACATGTAAATACAGTACATGCATTCACGAGTGACTAACTCGCGACAAAATAATATTTTTAATGCGGTGGTTGACCCGTCTACACCGCCGCGCCGGCAGGTCGCTATCGCAATAGTTTGCTGTGTTACGGAGAAAGTGTATTACAGGGTCCTGGGTTCCCGTGAAATCTTCGTTCGGGATAACATTCTACGCACGGACAGTGGCGTGGGTATTGAGGGGCAAGAAATATGCGTTTAAAAATACGGTTTATACTTTAATTATCATAGAGTTGTATAGTGCCGGCTCTCTATGACAGCATACTTTTCCGGACCTTAATGATCATACATTTTTTTTTTTATTAAAAATATTATTTCCTGTACA
The DNA here is from genome assembly GCA_029963805.1 of Aromia moschata. NCBI lineage: Eukaryota > Metazoa > Arthropoda > Insecta > Coleoptera > Cerambycidae > Aromia > Aromia moschata. The sequence continues at coordinate 3,867 of JAPWTK010000287.1, read as the reverse complement.
CTTGTCAAAAACCGGTTTTTAAGAAATTTTGATTTTTATTGTTCGATGCAACGTACATTTTCATATGATTTATTATACTTTTTTTGAACTTTTAATGGGTTAACTGGATAAATAAATCTAATACTACAAAACAAAGTTCCATAAGTAACAAAGAAATAATTTAAAGACAATCACATGAAAGATTAGGATGCATAGAAATCAAAAAAGCTCGAAAACGAACAGTTTTAACGGGTTTTGACAGGTGTACATTTTTTGTTTATAAAAGTGCAGGAAACAAGGTTTTTTATTGAAAAAGTCGTCAAATAAAATACATTCGAAAAAAATATATAATTTTAAGCTGTAAAGAGTAGAATACAAAGCATCATCTAGCGGCTACAATAAAATGGTATACGATCATAGTAGGTATATAATAGGTTTTCTTATACGAAAAAAAAAAAACACTTGTATACCAACTTCTAATGCCATACATCGAGACGTTTACGACATTTAAAAACATCTGCTTTTAAAATTTAATTTGAACACCCTGTATCTTGAAACTAACAGTTTCAAAACCTATCTTTAAAATAATGAAAAAAAAAATAAGCCAACGATATTATATTATACAGTATATTTTATTTATAATTGCTGACTTAGGAAAGGAAAATATGTCTAGAGATAAAAAAAGAAACGAACTATATGTTATGTTAATAAACAACATAATAAAAGACAAAGTTTTATTTTTTCTCAAAATTGAAATATCTCGAAAACCGTTCATTTTCGAGAAATACAATCTTTATTATTGTTATTATGAGTTATTTTACATTAATGTGTAGAAACCAAATATGTTTTTTTATGCCATATTTGGTTTCTGCATATAGCATGCCTTTGAAATAACGAAGCTAGATTCATTTTCAGTAATCAGGGAAGTGCCAGAAAGTTGGGCAGTTTAGAATAATGATATTCTAAACCTCCCCAGATACAAATTTTCAGCCCCATATTATTTTGTAGTTCTCCCAAAACGTTTAATAGGTCACTTACCGTGAAGCACTATGTATGTATGTACATATTCATGTAGGTAGAAGTCAAACTTTGTGTATACTTACAAATAAATTATTTTAAGATACATCAGTTCCTAATGTCTTCTACATCGATTCATATTTCATTTAATAATAATTTGTTACCCATAATACATTAAAATAATGGAATAGTTATAACGATCCATCCCAAAAAAAGTCATCAAAGTTGGCCGAGCAAAAAATGACATATTTCTATTGTATCTTAAATGTATAAACTTATTTAATTGTCAAGGCTGTCACCTTATGTGAGAGTCATTCTTTGTTTTACATTTGAAGGGTACCTACAGGGGAAAAAAAGACGAATGTCCAAAAAAAAGTCCGTTTTGAGATAAAGTTGCGAAAATATTAGAAAATGCGGTTAGAACCTCATGGAATAAAAAAACCAGACAAAAAAATAAGAGTCGCAAGATATAGCCAATTTATATTATACCGCACTGGGGAAGAAAAGATGAAAGTCCCAGCGCCCTGGGCAAAAAGGATGAATGTCCATAAATAATGTGGCAATCGCTCATAGTTTTTTGCCATTGCACTGTCTGACTTTAGAATTAAATAATAGATTTGGAATTTCTTGACCGTTGATCAATCAACTTGATAAACTTGTGGGATTATCGGTCAGTTTATAAAAACAAAGGTTTTTGTTGTTTTTCTAACGTTTCGGCTTTATTCAGCCATCATCAGAGCTACAATTATAAGACCAAAAAAAATGTTTGTTCGTATAATTGTATATTTGTATTGTTTTTATATTGTATTTATATTGTTCTTTGAAAATTTGCCTTATAGCCAAATGCTACAGATGAAGACTTTTTGAAACGTCCGGTATGTTTTTCATAATATTTTCGTATTACATAATATGGATTAAGTAATATGCTGTATCTAAAATTGGTTGCATGTTTCGTTTCATTAAAAAAAAAACTGATTTAGTACATTTTTTTGTTAAGTAGGTACATGGCCATTTTTTGAAACACCCTGTGTTTTTTTGTATCCTTGTTCATTTATCCACAGATCACATTTTTATACCTAATATTAAAGTTGTGTATTTTATTTCAAATAAAGATATTTGCTAGTACATTATTTATGATATATTATTATACTTCCTTACCCAGACATTTTGCAATGCTGCTATTAAAACATTTTTTTCTCATAATAATTAAAAAAAACTCTACAGTCAACAGTCAACAAAGAAATTAACACTAATATGCAGTAAATAAAAAATATTTCAACCAAATCTACTACTCTTCGACATAGATTGTAGAAGTCTTCATATTTATAAAAGTGTTTTTCTGGAAAACTCCTTTTTGTGACATTCATTATTTTTCTCCTGTACCCTTCATTTGTGACAGCCACTTGTCAAAAGTTTGACAACAAGAAAGTTTTGAGCCTCGACATAACCGCTATTTCCATCTCTCGTCCATAGCCAGATTTGATGACTTTTTTTTTGGATATCTCTATATTATACAAAGTACCGATTATACACTGAAACTACAGATTAATGCAAACCTTAATTATACCGGATGGGCCAAAGAAAACAAAAAGTTTGAGTTTTTGGTTAGTTAAAGTAAAAATGTGGAAAAACGGTCGGACGCGTCAGATTTATTCTTAAGGGAGACATACCTATTTTGCAATAGGGTGTTTTCAAATAACTTTTCATAACAACAATACATAATGTCAATACATAACCACAACCGTGTATTTTTTAATGTACTTGTCTTTAATCCACTTTTGTAGGTCACTAAGTACAGTTACGTAACGTTGTGCGACCTGATATTGGCATATCTGAAACGTATTTGTTCCAAAACTCACGAAATGGTTGTTTATCGTACATCACAGGCACTTAACATTAAAAGTAAGTCGAACATAAACTGACTTCTCAAGGGCATACCCTCTTTTTTATTTTTATGTTTCACACTATTTATGTGACGGCTACAATCCCGTTTGTCCCTACACAGCAGTTTTTCCTTACAGACTCCTTAACACATCCCCATCATAAAGTAAAACTTCGAGCTTACCGATAATTCAAATCACTTTGTCAGCAAATGGTAGTTTTTTAGACGTCTGCACGTGTGACAGTTTATTATTAAGGTATGTAATACCGACGCCGATGACATAGACACCTCGAACACACTAATAATAATGCTAGAGTCTGCCAGACGGTCAGGTGAGACGACCGAAGTCAATGACCCGCCCGCCGTGCGCCGCTGATTTGCGGCAAGATCGCCCAACCTTACTCATAAATATTAATTTGCAACCCCTACATTTTTTTAGCACATCCGCAACTGAAATATCGTAAACTTTGACTTGACGTTGTTAACTTGAAATGGCAAATCACTACATTGCACCTAAATATGTTGTTGGAATCCGTATTTTATCAAAAAATCAACCATTACTTTTCTACTATTTTTTTTGAAGTGCTTTCTCAAAACTTTGGTTCCTTCTCCGCGTTATATTATTACATTTTGGTACAAAAAATCTGGGCAGTAGTTCAACTATTCCTATCATAAAATCTCCGCCGCTGAAATATATTTTTTGCCTCTGAACGCGTCAATATTCGACTCGACAAACATATAAAAACTTAATTTAATTATTTGCGGAAAGGAAACGGTTGGCCGTCTCGTTCCACCGACTAGAAAGATCGATTCGCAGTGAACGTTATGGGTATGGGTAGTGAATGGCACAGCTTTATACCGTCTGCACCGACACTTAAAATGTTGTTTGTATGGCACCGCGTTGTCTGGCCAAAGGATGTGCGCAAGGCGTGTTTCTCTAACCCTGACCGTTGGCTGCATTGAACGTAAACCACAAAAGAGTACTGACT